>OZ023235.1:7620866-7663191 GCA_964006365.1 Trididemnum miniatum | reverse complement strand
ACAACTTCGCTTTCCGAAAATGAGAACTCCAAGTTTTCTTTCGATTTGCCTTCAAATCATAAAATGCTAATGACAAACGGATCGGTGCAATCATATAAGGATCAAACTTCACGAAGTATTGTGTCCGCGAAGAGCTCCAGTCCACATTCCGCATCGTCACGATCCCATTTTATTTTTCCTTCCCCCAGTGCGCGATGATACAAAAAAATAGCAAATTTTTTTTTCTACACTGTGCATTTTGTGCCGCTTTATGAAATACCATTTTTGTTGCAATCTTGTTTCTTCATTTTTTTTTTTGTTTATCTAAACATTTTGACCGTTTAGCAAAAATAAGTGTGCTAAAACGTCATATTTTGATTTACCCAGTGTAAAAGTCACTGTTGGCTTTCTTCATAGTTCCATATTTTAGTTGAACTTTCCAATAACAGGCAATTTCACAAGCCTGATCGTTTCCCCGTCGATTTGAAAATGCCTTTGTTCTTCACTATAACGCTATATAGTGTCCAGCTTGGCCTGACATTTTTTTCATTGGTGGCAATACTTTTATTTTTATATTACCATGCCATCCTTGACTTTTGTATTAAGTTTTTGTTGTTTTGTTAAATTGCACCTTTTACAACTTTCCGAATTTTCCATAAGATTGTTTTTTTTCAAAAATGTCCCCAATGGGAACAGCGCTCAAACTACAATGTTCTCCTTTCGACCCTGCAGTAAATTTGTATCATCACCATTTAGCAGTTTGTATTTTTTTTTTGAAAAGGGGGCATTTTTGATTTTTTCTTTGGCAACATTCTTGCCTTTAGTTTGGAACTGTGATGTTCTACATTATTGTGATCGAGAAAATTTTCTGTTTTTCTCGACAAGGAAGCAATCTATTGTCTCTGCAGTAAGCAATTGTGTTACTTGTGTCCGTTTATTTAATGAGAATTACTAAGATCAGTCATAAATTTTTTTTCATTATATTTCGTGTGCTGTTTTGCAGTAAGGTGTTTAACTCTCAGGGTAAGCAAGCATAATTTCGCGTAAGTTTTCTAATCTTCTATATTACCAGTCGAGCGCAGTCCTGCCGCTGCTTGTATAGCTTACGGACTTACGGAGGAGTAGATGGCTGAAAGAGTTTTTCCACATTTAACAATTCTTTCAGTAAAATCAGAGCAATGAGAACTTAACGTATTGCGTCTGCAGAATATGTAAAAATCTCAAGAAGGTGATCTAATTGAAAAAATTGAACAACTGGAGTACAGTTTCTGTTAAACAACTAGTGGGCTATTACCAGGGGAGCCGGAACGTCCTAAAGGCAAGGGGAGGGGGGCAACTTTTTAAAAGGGCACTTTTAATACCAACGTGCAGTCAATTATCGTCAATATTGTTTTTTAATACCGTCAAACAAAGACTAATTTTCAACAGAGCCAGAGTAGTAAGTGTGTCGCATACATGGCCTACTAAAATAACTAGTTAACCGGATACTCTCCAACTGTTGAAGCAGTGTTGGCAGTGGCGTAGCGAGAAATTTTTAAAGGGGGGGGCCATAATTTTAAAAATTTTTTCAATCGGATATTTTTGGAAGAATTAATTGAAGCTGATTGAGAAACAAGAAAAGCTCTAGGGGGTCCGGGGGCATGCTCTCCCGGAGAAATTTTGAAAATTTGCATGCTGTAATGGCTATTTTAGTACTTTTTGAATAAATTTCACGCAAATTCTGTTTAAATTTTTTGACCTTAATTCTGAGTGCTTTGCCAAATATGATGCATATTGTTCGCACACTTTCGATTATGCGTACTTAAGGCGGAAGGCTTATCGCTATTGAAGAAGTTTGAAATTACGGAAAAACTGTAGGCTTATACATCAAAAACATTTTTGAAAATGGCTGGTGGGAGGATGCATATTTCATACCCCTACCTCATCCTATCCGTCCCTGGCCATAAGCTACAGAAACCATTAAAAAAGTCTGGCATATTTCAGTCACTTGGCAACATTGTATTTGTTCTTTTTTACTAAAAGGCAGAGTCAAGGGGAGGGGGGGCGCACGGCACAATGCCCCCTCCCCCTAAACACGCTCCTGAGTGTTGGTAAATGCAGCGTACTTGGGCTTGCTTAGAGCGCTCGACACCGTTGGATTTGGTTTTAGTCGAGCACGAGTTCAAGCCCCCCCGCATAAAAAAATTCACGACTGCAACTTTGTGTCAAAAAAGAAAGCAGAATATGCGCTCTTGATTTTCTTCGCCTGTATTTATTGCTACCTACTGGGATTGACAACCAAATTGATGAAAATGACGTAATAAAAGCGCAAATTGTAGAAGTTATGAGAAATGCTAAATGTAACCCAGGAATTTTTCTCGCGTGCTTACACAAAATAACCAAAACCTTAACAATAGGCCTTCTGCAGTAACCCTGGTCATTGAGATTTGATATTGCTACCTGTATGCCTCCTCCTGTGACCTCATCTAAAGGCTTAAACATTTGCTCAACACCCGAGAGGTGGTACAGAATTTTTAAATAGCCAAAATTAGAAACCTTTTCATTTGCTGTACGATAGGGGCGTACTCAGGAGTTGGTAAGGGGATGGGCAATTTAAAGCCATGGCAGCAGGGCCAGATATGTTTTCACTGCGGAAAAGGAGGACAGGTTGATTCTTTGAAGGTCATCACGTCCGTTTTCCACCCAAAGTTAAGTGAAAATAAAATAAAGGTCTTCGGGCTCTCAGATTGTCCTTTATGCGTATATCACCTTTACACCACGAAAGTTTTGTGTATTTGTCTGAGGGGGGGGAGGCTTTGCCTTTCCAAAAACGCCTAGTTACGCCAATACTTTACAACGAAATTTTGTCGAGCCTTTTTTCTGATGTATACGATTAACGGACGTGTCCTCAATAACTGGAATCAAATCCTACTGAAGCGGGAACAACTGCAGACAATGGAGGCGAAACTGAAACTACTGATACCTGCGCTATACTATAGAGCAGACGTTTTACATTGTTACTATCACAATGGAATGCTAAGGGCAGTAGGCTACTGCTACCCTAGTCAAAAGGGCAGGGGGGCAGATGCCCCCTTTGCCCCCCGTTCCGGCACCCCTGGCTATTACTCAGTATGATCAGATCTTGGCGGGATGAACAACGCTAATGCGCCGCGTAGCAGTAGGAAAATTTGAATTTTGTTGTAAACAGCCTCACTTCATGCATAGTAGACAGGTTATTTCGGTTAAATCTTATTGTAAAATATGAAGGAAATAGTCACTGCAAAGGGTCAGAAAGAGACGTAGTTATTCCGTTGTTGTACGTACACGGATGCTATTGTTGATGATAATTAACAAAAAATACTGGCTTGCAAACATGTCTCAAGCTAACCGAACTTTATCCTTGCCTACGAAATAACTGGGAACTTGATAGACCTATATTGAAACTTCCTGATAGTGTAAATTACACAGGTTTGGAAGTAATGGTCGCTCAATAAACGCACAACTTTCGTTGTTATGTAAATGCATTTCTCAACCAGGGGTGGCCAGTGCTAACACTCTCTAGGACAAGGTGATACCAGATCTGTTGACTGGATTAGACTTCATTAGCACAAGGTTACCGCTGTTTTTTCTATATGGTCCTAATACATGGTTTTGCTATTTTAACTGTAGGAGGGCATAAAAAAAATGGTCGGTATTTTCTAAGACGTACCTATGTCTCACATCAAAAACATTTACACTGGTAGGAACGGTAGCTTTATTGGACTTGATTTTCAAAATACTTTTTACTAGGTTAATGCACTGTGAAAACTTAATTTCGCTAACATAGAAAATAATTACATACCAGCATATAGATCAAGAAGTTAGACAAGGATATAAACGTTGTAACGTAAAAAAATTGGAAAAAATGAGTTGACAGAAACACGTCGACATTTGACAACCCTCGACGGCTGAGCTTCTTCACATAGAGTTATAAGAGCAAAAAACGACAAATTTACGAACGTAGAACGAACTTCATAGCAGCATGAACTGCATGACCGCGGGCGTTGCGTGTTTAGCAACTCAAGGTGATTTTTAATCAGCATCTAAATAAACCTATGCAATCGCTTCTAGCTTTATAGAAAGCAGGCATAAGCTTCTCGACTTGTAAAAGAAAGCATGATTTTCAAATTCATGTGTTCCACCATCAAGACTTGCTCTTTTGTTCTGGCTCTCTGGCAAAAACGGTAAAATTTTTAAACGGATACACCTGCAAAGCAAAAATATCCGGTTACTTGTTGATCGAATGCATTAATTCTGTTTATTAAAACTTGTTACTAATGTCACGCGCACGTGACGTCACAAAATGAGCGCAAAATCACGTTTTTGCGTCAAAGAAATTGTAATTAAAACTAAGGTTGAATAAATGCGTCATTGTGGAAAAATTTCAGAAGCTAATTTGGGTAAAAATTTTACATATTTGTCGCAACCAAGCATCGTCTAATTTATTTGCACTATGATCTTGCAGTAAATAAAAAGCAAAAATTTTTTTAATGAAGTTGTTTCACAAGCACAGTTACTATATTTAACATCATTTATGTAATTTCTACCACAGACTAGTCACCAGAAATACTCAAATATATATCTGGCAACTGGAGAGGCTCTACAAAATCACAGGACTACAAAAATTCCCATATTCATAACTGCATATACAAATTATACATGCTCAACATTTATTGAAATATCAAAAACAGTTTTCAAATTAATTAATTCAATCACGACTACAGAAACGAAAACTTTCAACACCAATTTTTGCGATTTCAAAAAAAAAAAAAAAAACATCTGCAAATGCTCCATTCAGTAGAAGTTTAGCCTATTTTACAACCAAGATCTATTTTTGAGACAAGACCGGCTAGCTCAGTTGTTAATTACAAGGGTATGGTGCGAGAGGTCTGGGGTTCGATTTCCAGGCAGGTCAAATCGGCACAGTGTTGTCAATAGCTCGACACCGTTGCGACGTTTCTTCGGAAATGTGCTGCCCATTCGCTAAGCGGCGGAGACGGGCCCCGCCACTCGTTACACGCTTCGGTCTAATAGCGCAAGTATAATGAAGATTTGATTTTTTGAAGGCCCTTAATAAGGATCACTCAGCTTCTTTGACGACGACCTAAAATCGAAACTGCAGCTGTCAGAAGATTGAGTATGAGATGGAATAATACAACATAAGCACAGCAATATCGTTGAACACCAACAGAATAGTAAATTGCTTGAAGAGAGTGACGATCAGTTTGAAAAGCATTTCGATCGTATATTTGCGTCAAGGTGACGGTTATTGTTGTCGACTTAGTGAATATAATAAGTTCTTTGTATTATTGCTGCGTATTTTAAGGACATTATCAATCCGCTTTTCGTAAAAGACGTAAATGTTTGACAACGAACAAGATTTCCATGAAAATCACACGATAATTCATAACTACGTACAGCCACAATATTACATTGCACTTTAGGCCATAATTATTATCTATATTAGGTACTCCAGCCGGAAACTGATATAAATAAAGTGAGCGTCATTCATAGAGAGAAAGCCTAGTAAAAAGTAATGCATGGGGCTTTACAATAATGCGGCATCGCAAGAGAATTGAATCACAATAGCTGTATTATACAACAGCATTAGATGAGCAACTACGCGAAAGCCAGAGATACGGACGTAACTTACGTAAAATTTTTCACCACCGGTACGGAGGGAAAACGCTCGACTTAAAATCATGAACCTTTTAACAAACAGCTCTATATTGCTAACATCGAGTAGGATAGGAGTACGGCGGGTAAAAAAGACACAATTCGCCTTGACGTCGAGAAAACTCATTCATTGTTCGAACCAAGCCAGAGCTCGGCCAAGCCGTTAGGCACACTGAAAGGAAGAATGTAGTTCAAGATCTAATCTATATTTATCAGAAATTTGCAACACGTTGGTTTTGCGCTCCTTCGTATCACCTTACCACAGAGCAACTTGTTTTTCCAACTGCGTTACGTTACGAAACCAAACAGTCACCGCATCGACGACACTATTGCTCCGGCACATTGCCAAATCGCCACTAACCATGATAGCTGCTACAGTCCTGTTCATAATTCAGGGGTCACCCCACAGAATTTCTTGTTTTGAGGCTTCCACGTAAAATACATCTTCTTTATCTCACCTGTTCATCGACATGTTATACATTTTTGGAAAGAGCTTGTTTCGGGCAATTCGGTGACAAAGTTGTTTTTGAAAAAAATGTTCCTGAAAGCTCAAACGCGTCTTAAATTGTGACGTCATGCTCAAAGCTCATTTTTTCAATAGGTAACACTTGTGGTGAAAATCAAAGAATCAGAGTGAAAACAAAAATTCCAAATGAGCAACTATGCTCCCTGATAACTTGAGGTCACAATGTGATCACGCCATGAAAAAACTTTATGACGTCATAATTGGAGTCCGTTTATTTTGTTTTTTGTTAGCGTTTAACACGCAATCTAATCAGTCATCATGGGCTTCAAGCAGATCAGCGCAGAAAATAGAGGGTCATCATATTCCTTCATAAAGAAGGAAAATCGCAAAGATTTATTGCACAGAAGACTGGGATATCCCGAAATAGAGTGCAAGGAGTGTTAAAGCGGTGGAAAGCAACAGGGGAATCAAAATGCCAGCCTCGGTCAGGAAGAAAGCGCAAGTCAAATATGCGACCTACGATTTCTGCCGAATCATTATTGTGAGTTATGGTGGCCCTGAAAAGGGCCTTTTAATTTGAGCAAGCTAAACTAGTACTTTGTAGGCCATCCATTATTTTCGATTACCATTTTGCAGCGGCGGGGAAGTGAATCAACAAGCTTTTTCAGTTCTTCCGCTGAAATTACTCGATACCAAGCAGCAATAACCTGTTCGATGAGCTCTCTCTTCGTCCTCGGTTTGTTTTTGCCGATGATGGTGCTGACGCGGTACCATAAGTTTTCAATAGGGTTTAAATCAGGAGATTGGGCTGGCCAATCCATTCGTTTAACCCTATGAGTTCGGTACCAATGTTGCACTTTCTTCGCTCGGTGGCATGGTGCATTGTCGTCTTGGAAAATCCAGTCATTGTCGGAAAACAAAGATCGTGCACTGGGAAGCATTTTGTTTTCCAGAACATCGATGTACTTCATTGCGTTCATCATTCCGGAAACAATTTCGAGCCTACCAATACCATGTGCAGTCATGCAACTCCAAACCATAATTGACTGGGGGTGCTTGATGGTCGGTGAAATGCAATATGGCCGATATTCTTCATTAGGTCTTCTCACATAATTATTTCCAGCATGGTTATTTACAGTAAAAGTTGACTCGTCACTGAATAAAACTTTCCTCCACTTCTCAACTGGCCATTTAACGTGAGCTCGTGCCCACTCCAATCGACGCTTTCTTTGTTTTTCTGTCAAAAGCGGTTTTTTCTGGCTTTGCACCACGAAGACCGCTTTCTAACAACCTTCTCCTCACCGTTGGAGTAGACAACTCAACGCTACTGCTTTCTTTTAATTCTCTAGCTAACTCTTTGGAAGTCAATTTCCTGTTGGCTAAAGAAAGTCTGACTAGAGTTCTATCAGTCCTTTCTGTTGACTTGCGCTTTCTTCCTGACCGAGGCTGGCATTTTGATTCCCCTGTTGCTTTCCACCGCTTTAACACTCCTTGCACTCTATTTCGGGATATCCCAGTCTTCTCTGCAATAAATCTTTGCGATTTTCCTTCTTTATGAAGGAATATGATGACCCCTCTATTTTCTGCGCTGATCTGCTTGAAGCCCATGATGACTGAATAGATTGCGTGTCAAACACTAACAAAAAACAAAATAAACGGACTCCAATTATGACGTCATAAAGTTTTTTCATGGCGTGATCACATTGTGACCTCAAGTTATCAGGGAGCATAGTTGCTCATTTGGAATTTTTGTTTTCACTCTGATTCTTTGATTTTCACCACAAGTGTTACCTATTGAAAAAATGAGCTTTAAGCATGACGTCACAATTTAAGACGCGTTTGAGCTTTCAGGAACATTTTTTTCAAAAACAACTTTGTCACCGAATTGCCCGAAACAAGCTCTTTCCAAAAATGTATAACATGTCGATGAACAGGTGAGATAAAGAAGATGTATTTTACGTGGAAGCCTCAAAACAAGAAATTCTGTGGGGTGGCCCCTGAATTATGAACAGCACTGTATGAGCATATATTTATAAATCGAAATATTCGCGTCACTGGAAATTTTCCTCGTCATCGACAAAGATACCCAATCAACTAAATGAAGTTCAAAGAATAACAATTTTATATCTATAAAATCTCGCTTTTCACTCCTACACACTAGATATTTTGGTATACCAACCGCTCTGCATGAAACAGCCTGGGGGAGCTGCAAGCTAATTATATCAAAGTATTAGGAAGCGACCACGACAGAGGAAGGCAGACCTTATTTAATAAAAAAAAAAAAGAAGAGACGCGTCTCTGCAAACATAATTCACCTGATGACAGAGCCAGTTTTACTAAGATTTGCAAAAAGAAACCTAAGCATTTCATATTGTATCACCCATCATTCACGCTAGGAGTCTTGCGCAATGCTTATACGGTTCATGCCAAGAAAAGAAACACTAGAAAACCTACTACACTTACGAAAGAAACACGTTCTACATAAAACAAGTGACAAAGACACAACGCTATAGAGTCATCTGACCACCTGACGTGATATTATGAATTTGATGAACGTTACGACTGTAATTTTCAAACTAAACTAAAACTCCTAATTGCAAACACACAAGGAATACATTAAAAAGGTTAGCAGTTAGTTCCATTTTTAAAGCAAATATTTGAAACCCTCAAATTTCAGTGCACCTAGCAGCAATGTGCAACGATGCATGACCAAAGCGGGACATGACCAAAAGTAAATATTAAATCTGTATATAAGTAGGAAATTACCAAGACTATATTTCGGCGTAATGCCAGTCGTGCCTACCCACGCATAAAAGTAAACCAACGGAACGTTTTTTTTTTTTTTCTATTGCGAATAATCACGAGGCTGGAAATTTCAATACTTCTTAGGAATAACAGAGAACTAGATCGAGAGTCACATTGGGATGGTAAAGCCACATAATAAAATTATAATTTCTACGCGGCATAATGTAATGCCAATACACCCAATGGTACCAAAGCTGACATTAACTAGAATTTAAACACGCTTTTAACAATGGTCTCCATTTAACCATTTTGATTTGCCTTTCTTGATCAAAAAAGCAATCGAAACACAAAGGCAAGACTAAATAAACAGCAAACTATAAACCCTTTAACCTTAATGTTAGTACTTTATGGTAGCAGAGTACGCTACTATTGGGTGTTATCGACTAACGCTAACACACCCAACTCCGAATACTAACCCCCAACTTCAACCAAACCCTAGCGCTAAAACTCGTCTGAGTAACGCCAAGCCCATCCCACCGAAAAGCGCTGTCCCGAGGGCAGCAAGATAAAGAACGAGAAAAAATTATTATATAATGCGACTTACTTTTAATATAACGCGACTTTTAATAAGACCCAAAGGAATAGGTCCGAATATGCGGGAATCACAAGACCTGGATGCATTGTCACCTTCAACCCATACGTGGCCCCTGGGAACAAAGCGGCGAAGCGTCAAAAAGTCACTTAACCTGGAAAACAAAAGATCATAAAAAAAGCTAAAAGTAGGAGTCTGCGAATTCTTGCAAGACAGAACTTTTCGGCGTTACGACAGGGTTTTAGGGTATAGATTATAGCAGGAGTTCCAACACGTGGCACGCGACAAATTGAAAGTGGCACGCGAGGTCTTGCCCTATTTCATAAACATGCTACAACGCAATTTTAAGTATCGTTATACATAGTTTATTGCTGCAGCATCGTACTAAAAAAATTAGCCTCCGATTTTCACAGTTTTTGCTCGTCTATCCTGACTCAAAACGTATGAAGTGTGAAACTGAAATATCTGCTAGACCACAGGCTGGTTTTGGGTCAGCTACAGAATACGATCTACAGTAAAACAGCTCTTCTAAACTGATGGGCCGCGATGGTCCTTCAGGTGGGCCGCGAACGTTCTGTCATAAACAAAATATTTTTGAGCGAAAACATTTGAATTACGAAAGCTTGATATGTATTATGAAGGTTAACCTGCTCGAAAGCTTCCACGCACTTTCTAGATTGATTCTGCATTATTTTTAGTTTTATTTTCAATGCAGGAAGAAACATTTCCAGTTCTTTTGAAAAACGCTCGTTTCTGGCGCGCTTAATTTGGTAGCACAAAACTGTGTGAACAGGGATTTTCTGTCATCAACTTAATATATCTAAATTGTGAAGTCAGCTAACAGGCTGACAGCACTTAAGAGATGCAATAATGCGTATTGCCATAGCGCCGTTGAAGTTCAATTTTGCTAGTTAGCTAAGAACAAATGATTGCGAAAAAGGGCTTTCGCTAATCGTGTTGTTGATAAAACTGTTTTTTTTTCTTCGCATTTTCATGAATGTTTAGTTCTTAGCAAGCAACATGGTTTTAAAAATAGAAAAAATTATTAAATTAACGATAGTTTACCAAGCGTTGGCGAGGAAATCATAAAACAAAAATTGGCACGTTAGCGAATTTGAGTTGGACACCCCTGGATTCGAGCAAGGGTTTGATCCACAGTTGGGAGTTAGTTAGGCACCTCCCTCGACACTGAGTGGGTTTTACCGACTAGTCGTGAACTCGAGTTTTTGATAGGCTCGTAGACAACGAACAAGTTCAGTTACGAAGAAAATGCATCAATTGGTTCCTTCAGGTAACTACAAATGCAACGAAACGATCAACAATGAAAAGGTAGTACAGAAAGGAACGAAGACTCTAAAGTACAAAAATGAGACATAATGAAAAGCCCGAGTGAGAAAAAATGAAGTACCTGTCAACTAAAATGAGTTCCTTACTTTCAGGCACTGCAAAGCGAGTATTAAAAAACAATTAGGTCCTTAACTTTACAATTTAACTTTTTGGTCTCAAGCCTCATGTTGATACAATTTAACTTTTTGGTCTCAAGCCTCATATTGATCTGATTTATTGATTCCACGTGTGCTCATAGATTAATACTTGGAGGATTTTTAAAAAGCAATAAGGCTTTACAAGCAAACATAACGCAGAAGTATTGCAAACAAGAACGCAGCTTTTATTTTCAGCTAGTCTGGGTCAGTTTTACGGCAACTCTTTTTTGATGAAGTTTCGAATTTAGAAAACGCATTTTTTGTCGTACAATAAGCCTCGAAAACACGTAGCAGTCTCGTACATAATATTACCTATGTGGGTCGCTAGCGACCCAGGGGTTAAAAATCATTGCTATAGGTAGCTATTCGTAGATTTTTTTCCAATATGCTTACGAAATAAGTAAAGAAGTTGCATGCTCACTGTCATTGACCCTCAGCAATCATGTTTCAGCATAAACAGACTCAGTTTTTAGCAATTTCAATGAAATATTGTTTCGATTGTGCGAATATTCTCGAAGTTATGGCGTACAATAATACTCTGCAAATTAATAAGACCAAGGAATTAATTTAATCTGTCATTGTATCAGCAGAAAGAAAAAACAAGAAATTTGAAACATTTGCAGTTTTTAGGGATGCCTATGCAGTGGGAATGATAATGCCAAGGCAATGACAATGATAATGCAAAGACAAGAGTAACGCGGCACAGTAGGAGCATAAAGCTGTGACTTGCTTGTGGTTATACCACAGTACCCATCGCATTGCGTGCACGTACCAGCCGTTTGGCAATCCAGAGAAGACGTGCAAATGTGGCTCCGCCGTATTTTTCGTTCACTCTCTGATATGTAGCTGACTGAGAATAGTCGGGGATAACTTTGTAACCACATTTCTGCGGCTATAATTTTGTTAGCAACTTTTGGAAGTTGTTTCATTTGCACTGGATGCTGTGATTTGCGGAAATGCGGCGAACTTATCTCTGGTTTTATAATCTTTATCACCATCCAAGTGTGGGTTTATTGTAATTTACTCCAACTGATTATGGCAAAAAAAGCTGAAAAAAGAAGCTCTGTCTGATGAGTCACATAACCATGAATAACCAACAAAGAGATTCGTGTTGAATTTAAAGCGCATCAATCAGATACACACAACCAACAAATCAGATGGCACCCACTGCTCTAAATTCCTTTCTTGCACGATTTTCAAAAGATGGACAGCTGCAATCTGCCTTAGCAAATCATTATCAGTGGCCAAAAAAAAAACATATCCCCATTATGGATGTCTTTTGCAGCTTCGAATATATATAGCCTTGCGGTGATTTGTCTAAGATGTTATCCGCAAATTCTGGAGGATGAGAAAGCATGGTAACCCACACACGACCATTTCTATATTGAAATAAGCTTTTCGCTGAAAGATAGTTCGTCTTACCAACAGTGGGGTCTTTACGATCACTCGCCACCCTATACTGCTTTTAGTCAAATCATTTTCTGCAGTTGTCACCTGTCAGCTCATAACCTGACACTGTCTCTGATTGCATTATGGATGTCGACAGCAGATGAGTCATTATCCATACTTGTGCGAGCTATGCAAATCTTTTTATAATGATGCTTGGTCAATGTTATCTTTAGAATACTCATTTTCAACGGTGGTTTAACCATCTGAAACATTCTCCTCCAAATCTGACAAACCTGCGGACCTAATATTGAACTGCGACTCTTGCTGCATTCAATACCATTTAGCTTCAAGAAAAACTTGCAATATTACTCTAAAAGCACGTGAATTCTTTTGCTACATTCATCATTGCACACAAACATTATATTTGCGGTACTTCAAAAACTTACCACTAACGAAATAGCTGGCCATTAAAAAAACTTACACTATTACCCAACATGGGTCGCTAGCGACCCTATTGTTTTTTACTCTAAAACCTCAATAACTTTTTTAAGGTGAGAAAATTTTTAAACGTGTGGATGTAAAATGGGAAAAGATTAGACACTAGGAGAATACTGGTAGTCACACGCTGAAAAAATAAACAGTTGAAGAGAAACGGAAGAAAAGTCTGCTCGGGTCGCTAGAGACCCACATAGGCGTTTAAGGGGTAAGCTAGTCTGGGTCAGTTCTATGGCAACTCTTTTTCGGTCAAGTTTCGAATTCAGAAAACACAATGCTGCAAAACAAACTCTGTCTAGTTGATTGTTTGTTGTAGACTAAGTGTCGAAAACACGTAGAAGTCTCGTAGATGAGAATGCAATTTTTGTTTTAAACTAGTCTGGGTCACTTCTATGGCAACTCTTTTTTGATCAAGTTTCGAATTTAGAAAACACAATGCTGCAAAAATGAACTCGTTTTAGCTGATTTTTTGTTGTAGATCAAGTGTCGAAAACAAGTACCAGGAGCTTATACAATGAGTGGAGACAAATTGCTTGACTGCTGAGAACAAGAATTATGTATTTAGAAATTTACTGCCGAGTCACAACAGGAAATAAATACATGCAATCTACGAGAAAAAAGAAACAACACCCTTCGATTTTCACTAGTGTTTTGGCGCCAGAACAATATTTTACGTTTTCTACGTTAATTGCACGATTTCCATTTCAAGCTTAACTCCTTCGATGTGAACAGCTAAGTTAGGTAGCTGTGATTCCAAAATCACTCATACATTTTCATATAGCTCGACCTAGTATCAAAGGTTGAAATTTGGCCACAGCATCCATAGTTCACTTTGGCTCTTTAAGGTACAGAAAATGTAAAGCAATTTATGAACAATGTAACATCAATTCGGAAAGCAAAGTACAAAAACACAGTAAAAGCTATTGTGTGTGCACAGCTGAAGTTGAGCTCAAGAACATACATCTTAACACAACAAAAATTAGCAGCGCTTATTTACGTAAAAGTGGCAAGTTTGCCCGTAGCACATGGAGTTGGCCGAGTGGTTGGTGCATTGGGCTACGAAGCTGGCTTCGAGGGTTCGATGCTCAAGTAGATCATTTCCATGATGCATGTACTTCACTACAACAAAAATCCTAAGCTGCAATTAAGTGGCTTGAAATAACAAAAAAAAAAAAAAAGACAAGTTTGCCCGTAAGCAAAAAGCGGGTTTACATGAAAAACTAACGCGACACTGAGCCAGGCTTTGTTTGTTCTTTTATGATGTCACCTTTGCTCAATTTACAAAGCCTAGTTGCATGACATCATAAAACAAAAAGCTCACATTGGTACTTCGTGTACCTTTACAATTACTCATTTTTTGAACAAAAACAGTTGATTCACTACTAGTAACCCGTCAGATGCATAATTCACACATTATTTGCTTTTGCCATCAACCAAGCCTACTAACAGCTTGCCAATATCAACATATCAGGGCAATTAACGTGATCAGCAGTGGGTAAAGCCAAATTCCAACCAGAATAACCCAGTAGCTAACAATTATGGCTATCACATATCAGGGCAATTAACGTGATCAGCAGTGGGTAAAGCCAAATTCCAACCAGAATAACCCAGTAGCAAACAATTATGGCTATTACAGCTATCACACGAGCTGTGCTGTATTTGTAACTAACTACGTCATAATATTGTGTCACGATTCAAAAGCAAAACGCATAAATACACACATGCAATATCGAGTAGTGCAAAATGAAGGGATTTTGATTTAAAATCCGAATTCTACGCACGAATTAACACAATATAAATGCATTAAATCCACCGTTTTTTATTGAGACACTTACAGTCATTGTTGCTGGCTATACATATTTCAACCACAGAGAAAATTCTGATAAAAATGCACAGATGCCGCATCAAGTGTTTATCATACTGTTTGAGTTCAAAAAGTTACTGGAGCAATCACTCCATAAATCCATAATGGTTGAAGCTATAAACATAAAAGTTACCAAGCGTGGCCGTGATAACGTTCTGTGAAGTCAAGTTCTCAAGAAAAATAGTTTGGATCAACAAACCAAAACGTTTAAGAAACAGAAAAAGAACGCCGCAAGCTCGTAAAGTACAAAAGCATGCAAAGCGAGTTAAATGAATATATATCAATGTTGTATTTTAATATAAGATCAAAAAACAATTAAAGACAGGTGCATTAACATAATATATTAGAAAGGTTATGAAATATTGATCCCAGTTCTTTGCAAAAGGGCCAGTACAATGCACAGAAAAATTGCCCCCAGGGTCATTTCATTTTAATACAGATCAAAAAATTGAATTTTGTAACCCTATGTCTCAGATTTTGATCAAACTTTCAGAAAAAGTAGTGTTTGGCATTTAAACAATAATAAAAAAAGAACCAACTCAATCAGACCAGTGGTTTTCCTGTAATCGCTATTTAAAAAATGGCCACATTTTTCATGGTGGCCCTAGAGTGAAAAGTGTTTTTTGCTAATAACTCCTGTTCTGATCGTCCGATTTTGACAAAATTGGTGTCTACCCCCATAATTTCAAGGATGAGGAATTCAAAAATTCCATCAAAATACTTGTCAAACCCTTAGAAAACAAATTATTTAACATTTAAATTTTGAAAGTACCCCAAACGCTGAGGCCGATTTCGACTAGTCGACCTAAATTTTTTTGAAAAATTTTTTTCTCCAAGACTTGTTAGCTTACTCCTGTTTTAGCAACCAAAATGAATACGATGCCCCACAGGTATAACACTTCAATTCTGAATGAAAATGAATAGTACTAGTTTTGTAGCATTTGATTTTATTCCAAATTATTTTGCTAAGGCAAGAAAGAGTAAATTGATCTTTTGATATTTCAGTCAAGCTGCCACCTAAACAGGCACCTTGTGCTTGTCTCAGTCTGCCACTCCAATACAAGAGCCTGTGAAACAAACTGCCTAGTATTAGCATCAAATCGGGCAGAGCCCTTTGCTTAATGAAGCACTCCAACCTATCTTTATACCAGCTGCAGGTAACTGAGAGTTGAAGAAGCAAAAGCAAATAATCAACAGTTAAAAAATATTTAATGTGTTGGAAAATACCCATTAGTCACAATAATTGCTTATTTTGTCATCAATACAGTTACAATGCACAAGCATCATTATGACATAGCCATTGAAATGCTTTCTAGAATACACGTAAAAAGAAAAGTTAAAGTCAGTGCAGTTAATTTTGCTTTCTTGCTTGAATAGGTCAGCCAATTTTGGAAGTGTTTTTAGAATGCTCATGAAGAAAATGATTCAATAAATGCATTACACAGTGCAGATAAATTATAAAAGGCTAAGTTATTATTATGTAATTTACTTATTGAAAAATGACTGTTACATTGGTAAAAGTACTGGAGATAAGTGCCATCTTACAAAATTTAAAAGCAGATTTGCAAAACATGCAAGATTTAAATAATGATGAAAGAACTGTGATATTTTGGAGATTTAGAGTTTCTGTACCAAAAGTCTTTGCTACAACAGGTTTATTTGTTTGCCTTCACCATAAAGTTTTACTTTTACAAAATTTTAGCCAAAGATTTAAAAAATGTTGCAACATCTTCAGTCAGCATCCTTCCAAGTCTTTACCAGCAGAAAAAAGAGTTGTTACACTTGAAATCGCAAAAAACTTACACCCTATTTTTCCAGCAGTAGTTCCTGGTCATAAAATGTGTTCCCGGTGTTTCACTCACGCTAAGTCAGAAAAAGAATATACCAGTACTACTAGTGAAATCTTAACTGTTAATGCTGTTACTTCCACAGATGATGCTAATACTTCCACAGATAACAATACTTCAACAGATGATATTATTAATTTATGTACTGCTACACAAAAAAGGTGACCTTAAACTGCTACACAAAAAGATGAGCTTAAATGGGTGCAATATCCTTCCCAATGATATTTTAAAGATTATTACCTAATTGTAGATCCAGTAGCAAAGATAAGAAGTTACTGTGCAAGATATAATAAGTGAGCTAGAGTAACTTCAAACATTGTTATTTAAAAAAATAGTGATGAACTTTATAGAATGCCAAATGTTAAAAAGTCAATCTAAGAATATAAAGTTGGATTCGGTTTGAAGCTGAGATTGGCTAACTAGGTGCTACTGAATTCAAACATGCTTTAGTTTTGCAACTTTTTACAAAAAGTTTTTTTGCTTGAACTGTTCTCGCTATTCTTCTAGCATTTGAAGGCAGTAAACATTAAGTATTGATGAGTTAAATTGGCTTGAGAAATTAACATTTAGTTAACATTAGTAGTATAACTGCAGTACCGTAAACCTTTCACACATATCCTCATTAGACTACCTAATATGATTACTGTAATTGATAATCTGGCAAGTCTTGGAGAAAAAAATTTTTCAAAAAAATTTAGGTCGACTAGTCGAAATCGGCCTCAGCGTTTGGGGTACTTTCAAAATTTAAATGTTAAATAATTTGCTTTCTAAGGGTTTGACATATATTTTGATGAAATTTTTGAATTCCTCATCCTTGAAATTATGGGGGTAGACACCAATTTCGTCAAAATCGGACGATCAGAACAGGAGTTATTAGCAAAAAACACTTTTCACTCTAGGGCCACCATGAAAAATGTGGCCATTTTTTAAATAGCGATTACAGGAAAACTACTGGTCTGATTGAGTTGGTTCTTTTTATATTATTGTTTAAATGCCAATCTTTTTTTATTATTGTTTAAATGCCAAACACTACTTTTTCTGAAAGTTTGATCAAAATCTGAGACATAGGGTTTCCACCTTAGTCTGTATTAAAATGAAATGACCCCCAATGCGGTAAGCAGGGTAGTGTTTGCAACCATATACCAAAGTAATATCTAATACTTACTAGCAAGAGCACACTTAAGGGCATTGTGGAATGCCCCCTCCCCCCTTTTCCACTTTGCCATTTAGTAAAAAAGAGCGAGTATTGTTTAGTGACTGAAATATGCCAGACTAATTTGACCACTTTTGCAGTTTATCATATATGACCTTCCTTTTAAAATTACTTGCTACGCCATTGCTTTGTAGGTGGTTGGTTCACAACTGTATCAATCTTTCACTTCATTCTTAACAGACACTGCGTCTGGCGTGAAATCAGGGTAAGACATTCTGGCGTGAAATCAGGGTAAGACAGGGTGATACTAATACAAATTCATACCTTGTGATTCTGTTCCGAAATGTGCACCCTAGATTAATGTGATAATTATTTCCGGGGCAGTTGAGTTGACAGAACAAGCGTAAAAATACATTTTAGGTGACTTACTCTTCTTCTTCAGCTAAAGACTGAGAGCCAGGGGGTGAATAAGTTACTTTATCGCCTTCTAATGCAATTATTCGCTTGCATATCATCATTGAAGGGTCGTCAGGGGCTACAGCAGTTACAATGTCCCCTCTAAAAACGGAATGATATTACAAAACCAAATAAATTCAAAAAACATGCTTAATTACATAGTCTCAGACATGCGCATAATGGACAGATAAACGCATTGCATTAAAAATTTATAATCTAGCTTTGACATAAATAACTAAATAATGACTGCTTTCAAGTCTTTGACATATCGTAAACAAACCAAACATCAATTTAAACCTGCAACGAATTTGACAACACCTCTGGGATTGCTTTTCAATCATTGGACATTTTCATTACGAAAATAGATTGTTTTGTCCAAGCTTTACAGTCAATCAGTCACTAACATAACAGCCTCGTTTTCTCCCAGTTAACGAATAAAATTATATGAACTAACATAAGCCATGGCAGTCAGCAGAGAGAACAAAGAGTGGCTAGCCCCTTGAAAGCCGAAAGACTTCAACACATAGTATTGTTTTACGAATTAAACTATCTTTTTTTGGTACTTTGGCTTTAAATCATGATTGCTACCCTCACTGAAAAATATCGTGCTTACGCCTTCGCAACAATACAAAATCCGACTTTAAAAATCATTGATTAAGCAGACATTAGTCAAATAAAAAAAAATTCACACCTCCGAAGGGTTTTAAAAGAAGTGATTTTTAGTCCCAAGCCAACGTCCCGGTCATGTATGGTGGGTTCCATCGATTTCCCGCTGAAGATTAGTATTTGATAAAAAGCATCAAGTACTGCAAAGCCGAAAATTCCTACACCCACACTCTTCACAACACGTAGGATCATTCTTGATGTAGATTTCAATTCCTTTCCATGAAAGCTTAAAAACAGAATAAATTGTATTACATGTTCTTACTGCAAATGTTAGCACGTAGAAGAAAGGCTTTATCTCCGATACCCGTTAAGCTAGCAGAGGTGCAGTGCAAATGGTACTGCTGAAGCGAAAGTCCGCAATTGCTGTTTTCTATTTATTTTTAACGAGAGATCGAGTAAGAATGAATTATACGGCCTTAGTTGTTGGAAAACACATCAAAACAACGAAAGGTAATTTATCAAGTATCTGTAATTGCGGTTTACGCTGCACTCACTCCTAAACAACGCGCAGCTATGATGATCACTCAACTAAGACTTTGGGCACTTTTCTGTCAGTTCTCAAAACAGGGAACGTGCAAATTTTGTTACTTCGTCACTCAAATGTGAGCTTACAGGTTACCTACGTCACAAAAATTGTCAAGTGTAGGTTTGTGTAAATCTACCTAAAAAAATATCGCGACTCATCGCAAGCATAGCGCTAGCAATAATCGCCGATAAAAGATATGAGCAACTTCCATGTGTTTTGCAATAGAAAAATTGAACACCGTAAAAGGTAGAAAAGATCGCACCATAAACTTACAAACTTGCCATATAAGTGCCCTAGTACGTAAGTTTATGCGTTCTAGTATGTAAATAAACAGATCATCATTTGAAATAGAAAAAACATAATGCACATGAAGCATATTAGCATGCGGTATAAATAGAATTGAAAACAAATACATACAAATATCTTTTGAAATCTGCGTGATGTGACTTGATGATATTGAAGCCACTGACAAGATAAAGGAAATGACTGGCGGAAAAAACGAAGCATTACCAACATGCTATGGTTACATACATGCATGGTTTTATCAACTCTGGTTACTTTTTTAAGAAAGTGTAACAGTGAATTTCAACAGTAAAGAACAGTCTGTTTCCTTTTTTCGATTTTTTGATATTGCAAAGTATAACGAAAGCGGGACATCAGATGCTTCACTGGGTTATAACTGTTTAGGTCTCGTTAATGTTATGGCCAAGTCATTACATACGTTCGTTTTTTTTTTTTTTAGATCCACAATTTCACATCACAGGGCGGCGATGAAAGCATTAAAACAGTGGATGCATAAATTTCTGTACGATTTGACAGGGATTGCTAAAATGAAACCAGCTAAGAACATGCTTGACCTGTAACATTCGACTAATAAACAGGTACCGTGTTGAAAAAAACAAAAAACAAATTGGGATGACCAATGAGCTCATCTAAGTGACGATTAGGGCCATATATTTTTTGACCTAAAAAAAATTACTTTTGACTTAATTTTTGCAAAATTTTGACCTAACCGTTTTCGCGTGTTATTTATGTCTTGTTGCACTTTTTTCATTACAAATGTTTTATAATCAGCAATTGACACAAATTTTCTAAAGAAGAAACTCTGAGCGTTTTTTCAATCACTCATTCTTGAAGCTAATGCAACAAAGCGACGCATGACGTCAAGAGCTAGGTTAACCAACCAAGTTGTTAGCTCAATTGCTTAGCGCACACGCTATTGGTGCGAAAGATCTGGGATTCAAATCCCAGGTTGGTCAAACTGGCAGTGTCGCTAACGGCTCGCCACCGCTGCCACGTTACTTCGGAGCTGTGTAGCCCAGTAAGCCGCGGAGATGGGCCCCGCCACTTGTTACACGCTTCGGCGTAGTATCGCCAGTATAACGAAGATTTGATCTGATACAAAAGTGCGTTGTTATCGCAACTGTACCGTACATTAACAGTTTGTCTGTGATCATGGATGTTTCTAACGAAAACCACAAAGTAGAACTACTAGAACGATTTCATGCATAATGAGTGCTGTTTCCTTCTCAATTACCGCACGCATTTTTACTATTGCCACTGTTTCAGAGTAATCCAATAAAACTGCGCATAGAATTAGCTCAAAAGTTCAAAAAAATACAAAAGAAATAATTTTTTTTTTTTTTTTGTAAGGAATTTTTGATAAAGACAATTTTAACTTTATGCAAAACTTTGACTTTATTTTGACTTATAAAATCTAGCAAAACAGACTCCTGAACACCTAAAACGAACGTTAGTACACGTTTGATCGTGTAATAAGGTCCTGAAAAAATTTTGACTTCAGCAGGCCTTAGTAACGATGTAAAATCAAAGAGCGGGACAGCGCAGTTTCAGAACATTAGCCCTCGTTAGGCAAAGGTACATTCATCCTTCAGAATGATAAAACTACAAACAACTACGCTTACCTTTTAAGACTACGTTTCCTTTGTCAAGTGGGCATAATTAATTTAACTACACAATTTAAATGTAGCCTACCTACAATTCATTATCTGCAAAATTAAGCAATAAATTAAACACATAATTATAACATCAACAAATAAAACAATTCAGCAAAATTTTTACGTAAAAAAGCGCAATAGTGTACAAGCAATAAAAAAATATCCGCAAAATTTTCAACAATCGTACTTTTACATGATTTTCAACAAAATTTATATAACCGGAAGGTGGTAGCAGTCATAAATCTTCTCGCAGTGCAATTAGTAATGAGGTGCTTGAGAGGTTAATCAATTGCACCACATTATACCTATTTGGTGTCGTCGGGGTTTATAATTTACATATACAAATGTGTTGCAGAGACCTTAAATTACACTCAAAATTGAACCGATCAAAAGCACATGTTTAATTTTTAAAAATATAAAAATGGCCATATATCATAGCCAGGGGCCACTCTTATGCAATTTGACTGTGAAAGTAATTAACAGCCCGTTGACAGCATAATAGTTGTCAAGACCTCACATTGCAATAACGCTCAAGCCACTTAAGCTGATTACAATTTACAAGCCAAACTGAGTGCAAATGGTACCGAAAAAACGCTGTTTCACGTAAAAATGTCCATTATGAAAGCACAAATAGGATTTTGATTTCACAATTACATTTAAAGTGGCTTAAAAAAAACAATTATCTCTTAATATAAAAATGGAAAGCTTTATTCCAAAGTTAAAAGAGCCATGAAAGCTTTTAAGAGATTAATTTTCGAAAAATCAAAAACTAATTAATAATGCATCGAAGTGTTCACCGCAACAATAAGCAAGTACTACGCTAAATTGCATGCAAAACCTCACACTGCTTACGAATTTCGACACATGTGTGCATAAAATAGCATTCAAATTTCAAAACAAAATTACACCATCACTGAAAATGCGCTTTCTTTGAAAGCAATTTAAGCTTCTTATCGCTATTGTGTAACCAGTGGAACTAGTTAGTGTTTACAACTTCATTACGGTACAGAGAATCCCTTTGGAGAAAGTGGTTTATCAAACAGAGCAAATTCAACAGACGATAAGTTGCTCGGCCAAAGTTGGATTTGACATTGTCTATCTTCACCAAAACAAAAATGATGAGAAAATCTTATGGTCAAAGCACGAAAAGATTTTACTGCTTTTGGGGTTTCGGCTAGTTAAGTCTACGACTGTTCAAAAATCACATCTTCGGGGTAATTATATACTGATTTTCTTACAACAAACAGCCAATAAATAATTTCAGTTGACTCAAAACGTAGGCATATTATGACCTCCAAGCATATGTTTGAAAAAATAAACAACTGCACAAGCTCTTGAGAATTTTGTAGCGAACCATGCATATCTTTAAAACGATAGTGCAGATCACATGTAATACATACTACAATAATATCAAGCTATACTTTCACAAATTACTATAAGATCACGACTACACCTGCTAAACTAAACGGAACAACGCATATTCAACTAAAATAATTACACAAGAGATTTCCATTTGATTTTCTAAACCATTAATTCAAAAAAATTCGTCTATGTCTAAAAAAAGCTTACTGCATATTAAAAAGCAATTGATTCAAGAAAATTTGATTTTAATATTTTGAAAGAGCCTCATTTAGATTTTGCAGCGAACTTCAACACCGGGCAGACTAATGTTAAAAAAACGGTGTGGGTTCGTAATTCATTTACACTGCAATCCAAGCCATTATAATAAACAGTACAGGTACGATTTACGACAAAAACTTGGTTCTCATTTAAAAATAAGCATTAATTTTATTAGAGTTTATTTCACCATAAAAGTTCACTACTATCTCTACAATTAAGCAAAAAGGAAAAAAGGGCCTCAATTCTTCAAAAAGCAGGATAGTGTCACTTGCACAGTTCCCATAAACAGCACTAAACCCTAGAAATTACTCGACATTGAAGAAGTAGCTAATTAAAAAATTGAAGCGAAATACAAAATTGTTGATTTCCGAAAAAAAGCGTATCTTGTTGAAAAATAAGTTACAAATTTGCTGTAATTGCAGTACAACACACTGGCAATAGCCCAAAAGTCAAGTCACAGTTTCACAAAATAGATTGATAATATCAGGAAGGCACAATTAAATTAATGAAGTATAAAAATTATGAACCATACACATAAGCACCTCAATTAAATTCAACGTTAATGCCAAAAAAATAGCTGCTCAGACGTGCAAAAGTTTTAAGAAACTTTCCATTGTTTCTCGTCTGAAATATAACCAAGTTTATGGACGATTTTGTATTGATCTGGTATTTCCATTAGCATGTGAAGAGCCAACGAGGCCTCAATGTTTTTTCCTCTAGCATTTTTAATAATACTTTCATACTCCACAAATTGGAAATTGTCAAACTGTCTTTCTGGCAACCAATCATCAAATTGGCGAAGGGTGTCCCACGGTCCATCACCAACTCCGACAACCACAATGCTTAGCGGATAGTGAGACGCAGCCACAATGGCCTGGGTAGTTGGACCTTTGGTTACAAACTGTCCATCCGCAATGATGACCAAGATATGATACTGATTGCTTTCTTCAACAATTTCAATAGCTTTGTGTATAACTGGAGCATAGCTAGTAGGACCACTCAGCACCCTTTCACTAGCAGCTGCTTTGTAAAAGTATAATACCTCATCAAAGTTTGCGCATGGTTCTCCATCTGGTCGCAATGGAAATGTTGAATGGTCTTGAGTTAAGGTATCACCAAACCCGAATGCAGGGATTCCAAAACCCTCTTTCAGTCTGGATTTGTCACTCGGCATTTTAAAATCCATCTTCATTGAAAGATCAACAAACCCATGAAGAGTATGTTCCAAGACGTTGATAACATGTTGGTACGGATTGGAAGATCTGTGCACAAGCCAATATGCAATTAGTGACAGACAAAACACATCAAATCAAAATCAAATCTTCATTATACTCGCCGTATTACGCCGAAGCGTGTAACGAGTTGTGGGGCCCATCTCCGCGGCTTTGCGCCTGAGCTACACAGCTCCGAAGAAACGTCGCAAAGGTGGCGAGTCGTTGGCGACACTGTGTCGATTTGACCGGCCCGGGAGTCATACCCCAGATGTGCGCTTTGCAACTGAGCTAACAGCCGGTGACAAAACACGTAAATTTTTTAAATATGACATATTGAACACAAGCTACTAATTTCCAAAAAATAGGAAAGAGCCAACTTGAAGAGTGTGGTTTAAACACACTAAAAGCACTTTTCCAACCGCGCTAAAAATAGAAACTATATAAACATATCACATGCATGTAGGAATATGGATTAATTAAGATGTATCATACTGTAAATGGTAGCAATTGTTTTATGCCAAAAAAATTGAAAGTGTATTGTTACACAATGCACGTATTACAGAATTATATTCAATACAAAAAAAGGAAACCTTCAGGGAAAAGCACATACTTACGAAATAAGTAAAAGTAAATAATTAAGTGTCAAAAATTGCCATTAAGGATGCATTTGCGAAGCCAAGTTTTCATTAATGCCACATATTTATTGATTTTACTACGAAGATGCAGCATTATTTCTACCACTCAAAATCAGTGATAAAAAAATTTCAAGCGATAAAAAGTGGCTTTTCACTTAATCTCATTAATATTTGATACCTCAAGAGCTAATACAAAAAGCTAAAATCCAAGCGAGAATCATGACTCCAATGCATAACAGCAATTCTCATAAATCCAGCACAAAAATATTTGGGGCTAGTTTGAATTAAGCTGCCTCTTATACAATGTCCACTTTAAAGTGGAATTTCCCTGCTGACGCCACCACTTTAAATGTTGTCACGATGCGTGCATCTGGCTTTACTTGACAACGTGTTATGCACCGCCTGGACATCAGGAAGGAAGTCTCACTTTAAAATGGACATTCTATAAGAGGTGACTTGATTCATATGAGACCTAAATACATGATAAAGATGGGTTTAACTTTGTTCATCAAACATGCCTTTCTTACACATAATTGCCAGAAAAAAACATACTTATTTGAGTTAAGGTAGTGCAATGAATGCCCTTTATGAGTATCCCTTCCTTGCCATTCATTGCTCGCAGTGAAATCGACCCCCAAAATTAGTCGAGATCGTCCTAAACCAGCATCTTTCATTGCAGTGGTAACATCATCAAATGTCTTAAATCTGCAATTACATAAATTATGCTTAGCAATGTTGAAAATGTGGTTGAAACAATAGCAATTAAATTTCAGTTCCAATAAAAAATTTATATATTCATCTGCTAATATACACTATCCTTTCAAAAAGCAAAAAAGCAGTCGGTGTTATATAAAACCTACCATATATAATTTAAATTAAAACTGGTTTACCACTTGTAGGCCTAGCAGAGATTCAAGAATCCATTAAAATAAACACAGCTTCTGCTATTTTAAGACATTGGGAAACATTTAATAAGAAAGTGTCTATTTTGCCCCCGATGGAAAAATACTGATTGGCTAATTTTCTCAAAACCAGAGTCATGCACATAAACGCTTCAAGCCAGCAATCGTCATGCCGTTTACGACAAAATAGACATCGACACTACCTTTTATAAAAATAAAACTACCGGTATTGTCACATGCTACTCACCGATCAACGAAGGCACGAAATAAAAATGGATTTGGTTTTTTTGACGTATCAATGTAATTATTGCCAGCTGGATCAGCAATGCTCAATACAAAGCTCTTAAATAATGAACCAATTTGTTGTCTTGGTGTTAATACACAACCATCAACATCAGTGCTATTTTTCTCATCTTCAGTTGATTCCTCAGTTTTTGAAAAGTATGAGTAATATAGATAATAATAGGCAGAAATGCCTATTAAAAACAGCAACAAGGACATCACGATAACAAAACTGTACCGGTAAATACTCAACTGTTCAGTCCTACATAAAGCACAAAACTTACCGGTATTAATTTTAACAGTCTACAATGTCTACGGGAAATTACTGGAGCTTGTTTGAAATAAGTCGCATCTTATAACAGGCGCATACCGGTATATCACGAGCACAAGGATCGCTAGGGGCACTACCGATAGTGAGTTATTTATTATTAGGAGGAATAAGAGCCTAACCCTAACCACGGCTTAATTCAAACAAGCCCCAAATTACTGAGGAAGTGTCTAGAGCAACAGCAAACTTTCTATCGGTTTATAGAAACAAACAAGCAGTGTGGTGCAGCAACGTTTTGATAATGGAAACAGGTTCCATATGACAGCAATGTCACACTGGTATAATAGAAACAAACAAAGCATTGTAGTGCAGCAGCGTTTTGACTGTTTGATTATGGACACTGGGCCGGTGCTCTAGACACTGCACTGCCAATTTGCAAAGTTTGCAAAGTTACTGCTATACTGGCAGTTAAATTATCAAATTAATACATTCCTGCAGAGCTTTTTTCAACTCAAGGGCAAGAGCAGGTTTAGTTTAAAGCGGCATACCGGTATTATATTTTCCACCTCTCTTGCAGCTTGAGTTCTTTAGTAGCCTAGTACCGGTATGCTAATTTGCTAATTAATGTGAATGGCCAACCCATATCGCTGAACCACATAGCAGTTTCATCAACAAGGGACATATCAAGGAGAGTACGTACCAGCATCTACCGATATAGGCTAGGCTATTTAGAGCTTGTTTGAATTTAGCCACATCTAATAACTGGCGGATATATCACGAGCACAAAGACCGCTAGGGACGTTAGTGAGTTATTAGTAGGGGTTAAGGCTTCATGCTAACCCCAACCCCTCTAAACCCTAACCCTGGCTTAATTCACACAAGCCCCGAATATACCGGTACCCAGTACACAAGTTCTAAGTCGTACTGGCAACCCAACTATACCCTCAGCCAGTCAGCAATAAGCTGATAAGCGCTCTCTTTCATGTAATATGGAACCTTAATAACAAGAAAGCGCATTTCCCAGTTCCAGTCACGGAACGAGGAATAATGATAATAATGAGTTATTTATATACCCCTTAAGAATTGCCGACTGAAATTGTCAGCATACGGTATCTGACCAAGGGTGGCAAGTTTAAACAAAGTTGTAAATCAAACAACAGCAATAAATATGAAATGACTATTTAAAACACTGTAGGACATTATGATATGTCATTAATACCTTCGAAAGCAATATCAAAACAATAACTTCAATTATTTTTTGAAGAGAATTACATTATCAATATGTGACAATATCAACGAATGAACTAGTTGAATTTTCAAATTGTGAGAGAATTTAGATGCAATTCTACCAATGTTACGTAGATTAAGATATCATACACTCACAACCTTGTTAATGTGTTTATCAAAGTTAAGTCTATCATCTGATAAAACACCTAAGCTTTTAACACAACTTGTGAATGGCACTGGCGTTGGTACCATCTGAAATGAAATGTTGTGTGGTTTTATGGCGCTTTATAACTAGCCTACTGTGGTCCTTTAGCGCCAGGACTAAGTTTTGTCAAGAATTCACTGACGTATTTTATTCTCTATTCATTTCATCCTCCGCGCTACACTTAATTGCTGAGCGTTTAGCAAGTGTAACAGCAGATACCATTTTTAAAGTCTTTGGTTTGACCCGACTGAGAATAGACTGCGGTTCCGCACTGTCTACGACTGAGTGAGTGGTTAAGAGACCAGGGTTAATTGAAAAACAAAACATTTGTCACGCATGAGTGGTTCTGTTTCAAGCGTTTAAAATAACAACTCCGCAATTCCAGCTTTCTGGACGAGAAGCTAGATATGCCACAGTTTCTTTTGAACAAAACCGCTACAGCGTTTTTGAAAATCACGTCGTCGTCGTTTGGCGGGGCATCTCTTCCAAGACAGATGGAAGGACCAAGGCCGAGGGTTTATCCTTTTACCACCCTGGCCACCAAACTGCTTGGGTCAGATGCTGACTGTAAGGGACTTCAGCCAGCATCTTGTTTCGTCATCCAAAACCATTAGACCAAACATACCTCGGGGTGCTCGATGTATGGGACACTGTGAGATAATGTAATCTGCGGTTTGTTCACTGGCACCACACTCACAATTCGCTAGAGGGGCGAGACCCCATTTGTACATGGACGAACAGAAACGTCCAACACCAGAACGCAGACGGTTGAGCTTGACCCAGGCTGCCCTCGGCAGACCCATACCCAAGGGCCTGGACAGAGTTTTCTTTATTAGAGTTGTCCGACTCTATCACGTGATTTCGTTTTTACGCATGAGTACTTATAGATCGATTTCAGCTGACTACAGTCAGCTTGCATTGTGAAAAGTGACTAAAGCCTTCAAACGCCGGAGTTAAGCTAACGAATTAGCTAAATTTGATTTCAATTACGTGAAGGATAGTTTTACAGACATTTGCAAGAGAATTTTTGGTGATATGTAGCCTAGTTAGCAAAAACTGATTTAAATAACGTGAAGGATAATTTTAGTGATTAGGTAGTCTATATAGCTGTACATTAGCATGGGTTAGTGAGACACTCTTTGTTGGACACAAACTGCATTTAGTGATTGACTAGAGTTCCAGTCTAAATGTCATTTCAAATCGAAATTGATTTCTATCATTAAAACTTTTGGAGTAATATTTTCAGGAATTTGATCCAAAGTAAATTCGACATTTTTCTGAATGCAAAATATTTTACATTAATTGTTTTTTGATTTTTTGTTAGACCTTAGCTGTAAAAATAACCGTTAAAGCTAATGGATCTTATTGAAAGCAGGGAAAGTAGGGGACCTATCGCACAAGTTTTACTGAATTCAATTTTTTGTCCAACTGGTTGGACAATATATTAGGCCAAATGCTTTTTAGTTTGTTGGACTTAACGACATCGCTATCGATGCGGGAGGTCTGGGGTTCGCGCTCTGGGCCGGTCAAATCGGACAAAGTATCGCCAGGGACTCGTCACCGCGCTGTTTTCTTCGAACTTTGAAGATGAGTTGCCTGGGCGATCAGCGGCGGAAACGGGTCCTGCTACTTGTCACACGCTTTGGCGGAATACCGCGAGTATAATGACGGCTTGATTTTTTTGGATTTTATTTTGTGATGAAACTCTTCTGTACCAAAACGAAAAAATTCGAAATGCTTACGGTAAATTTATTTGCAGTTAAAAAATGTCACTCAAACGTCCCCACGGGGATCTTTTGTCAACAAAGTGGTAACCTTCCGACCGCTACATGATTAAGCGATTTAAAGTAATTGCAAATGTCTCTTAAAAATTGTTGCTGTAATCGGAAAACGAACGAATGTTTATTCATATGAAACGAATGTTGAAATCTTAATAGCAGATTCGCTTAACCACCAGTGCACAGAGATGGGCATTTATCGGTGATATAGTTTTGATTTGTTGATTACCGATATCGCTTTTGTAGTACATTTGTTATCGCCGATGAATTATCGAGATAAACGATTCTTCATGCACACAGTGTTCAAAGTTAGTGAGATGGTGCTGTGGAAAAATATGCAGTGTTCATAAAGTCTTGTTGCGATTTAAAAAAATGTCTCTTTGTTTTGTTGCCACGGCAGAGTTCGTGAACTGCTTTCTTATCTTAAAAATCTAGAAAAATATTTTTGCAATTTTACTCCAAAAAAGCTTCGTCAAACACATCGAAAATTTAATGCAACATATATCGGAAGAATTTATCAATTACCGATATCACTTCAAGAAACTGAAATTTACCGATTATAATCGGTATCGCCCAGGGATTTTTTGAAATTATCGGTTATCGTTATTGCTTAAGTACAGAAAATTTTAGCCTATCGTGCCCATCACTGCCAGTGCAAATGAAAAATTAGCCAAGTATTTTGAACAATAGGTTATCAGTACGGAACATCAGAAAAGCTTTGAAAAAGCTGTTTTCGCCAGAGAGTCGAACCGTTTAATTTGTACGGTTCAGAATCGGTTTGGGTTCAACAGCGGTTTCAAATTTCGGTTCAGTTCTAGTTAAAGTTCAGATAAATTGAAACGCTCTGGTTTGGATTCGCTCCAGTAAAAAATATTTCAAACCGGTTTATAAAGTTCCGGTTCAAGTTCGCAGTTAAAAATGGTATAATTCTAGTAACATATTTTAAAAAATGAAACGTACGAAGCAATTTTTCTTCGCATTGACAGGCCACTATAATGCATAAAATACTAGCAGTATAGCCAGTTTCGAGATAATTAAATTGCTACCATGCTCCGACGCCGGCGGCCTAATCTTTCATAAAGAAACATATCTTCACATTGACGGGCCAATGCACAGCTTGTAGTGCTGTGCAAGTACTGTATTTCTTTAAATATAAGCCACCTTCAAAGTGTCAGTTGGTTACGCCGATCAAAGTGACGCGCGTGACCTCACGGAGCGAGCCGCTTTTTTAATCGGTTCGATTAAGGTTCGCAAGAACTCAAATTATTCGGTTCAGTTCCGGTTCGCTCTTTGAAATTTTGAAAAATACGGTTCAGGTTCGACCAAATTAGCGTAAAACCGGTTGATAAAACTTCGGTTCGACTCCCTGGTTTTCGCATTTGGAAAAACGTCTATCATAAATACTCTCGATAGCTTTGAAAAAAGCTGTTGTATACCAGAAATTTTTTGTGACGCGCTCGTCAAATATTAATAATGTGTGCCGTGCAAGCTTCCAAAGATCTCAAATTATCCAGCGCAATTTTTTTTTCTTTTAACTAAAAAAATCGACATTAAGGCTCAAAATTTGAAACTAACCTACTTTGTGCAGAAAAAACTGCTCGGGTAGCGTTACTTTATGCTGAAAATACTCGTTATCGAAAATGCTAGGCTTATTCGTTATCGAAAAAGCTGCTCGTGTAAAAGTCTACTGTTACTTTCTTTTACACCACTGCGTATTAGCCTACCTGCGTTAAGCATTTTTTGCTAAATATGCTAAGAAAAGTAGTGGCGAAATATCAGGGTAGGCTATAAGTTTGCTTTTCTTTGGCGCAGTAGCAGAGCATTGCTAGTTGTTGGCACTAAGTTTTTAAAAACAAATTCGTGCATTTCATGTTATGATTTCAAAGCAAATAAAAAAACAATGCTGCTGCAAGCTACAAGACTGGATTCAGACTTTCAGAGTTGCCGGATTGCTGCATTCTTGTGCTGCTGCTGCTATTGTATCTTATGCACTGCGACGTTTCTGTGAGACAATTGATCTATTAGTATTGAAGCGTAACCATTATAATAAAGAAACAAAAATGAGAAAGAGTCGGACAACTCTTATAGAGAAAACTCTGATCTGGAGCTAGCCTTGGGAATGAAAGCGTGGAGTGACAATGCGTTGGCAGAGTACTCCATGTCCCATTTCGTGTTCGTCCACTCGGCTTCACGGACGTCCATCTCAGAACGATTGTTTAGTAATTTCCGAGCAGCAGGTACAAATGAGCGTCTAGATTTCAATCTCTCCCTACATACGTCCTGTGACTCATGAAACTGGCCATATAAAATGTGGTCAGGGTCCAGGGAGCTGCGGTTGGCTAGGGAGAGTGTCGCTCCTTGGCGGCGAAGCTCAGCTGGCTGGATGCCTGAAAGAACCGGAAGGTAGACCGATGGAGTGGGACGCAGGCACCCAGTGACAATGGGCAAGGCGTCATTTATTACACTGTCGATAAGCCGTATGTGCACGCTGCGACACCAGACTGGTGCGCAGTACTCGGCAGTCGAGTAGATCAGAGACAGGGCAGCTGTGCGTAATGTCTTAGCGCTAGCACCCCAACCTGTTCCAACAAGTCGCCTCAACAGTGAGACGCGAGCACATAACTTCTTGCGCAATGCTTCCAGGTGAGGACGATATGTGAGGGATCTGTCCAGTTTGACCCCAAGATAAGTGGGAACTGGACAGAAAGGTAAGGTCTTACCAATGTTACAGACCTTAAGCTCACGCTTAGCCTCTCGATTGTGGAAGTGGAAGGCCGCCGTCACCGTTTTAGTGTGGCTAAGCTTCAATCGCCAGGTCTGGAGATATTCCGAGAGTGTAGTCATGTCCTGGCTTAGAGTCCTTTCCAACTCCTTCCATTCTCCAGATGTATGAAGTATCGCCAGGTCGTCGGCATAGGCGAACTTCTTGGAGGTTATGGAGGGGATATCATATGTATAGATGTTGAAAAGGAGGGGGGCCAGGACCGATCCTTGGGGGACGCCATTTCTCAGGCGTCGTAACCTGCTAGGCTTGCTGTCGCCAGTTGTAAGGGTGAAGCTTCTGTTGCGGATCAGCTCCATAATCATACGAACCATGTGCTTGTCCGGCAGAAGCCGCAACAGCTTGCAGGTGAGGCCACGGTGCCAGACAGTGTCATAGGCAACTGTCAGGTCGATAAAGACGGCACCGGCCTTTTTTTTCGCTTCGAATGCTTTCTCAATGCTTTGCGTGAGCAAAGTGACTTGATCCACGGTGGATCTTCCGCGTCGAAAACCCGCTTGTTCCCGTGGCAGCAGAGGGTCAATAAAAGGTTCGACGCGGGCGTAGATAAGTCGCTCGAGAATCTTATAGGGAACACAGAGCAAGGAGATCGGACGATAGCTCCTTGGCTCCTCTACCGGTTTCGAAGGCTTTGGGACCGCTACTACTAGCGCTCTTCTCCAGATCTTAGGAATTTTGAGGTGGTGCAGGCAGGAAGATAGGAAGCCACGTAGCCAAGATTTTAAGCCGGTTTCAGCATGGATTATTAGCTCCGGACAAATGGAATCAGGTCCAGGAGCTTTGCCTGGTTTTAAATGTTGGAGGGCAGCAGCGAACTCCCGATGGGAAAAACTCTCGGAGACATTCGCAGGATGTAATGGCTCAGCCCTCCAAAGGTCAGACACTTCCTGTAAAACGAGCCGAGATGAGCGTCGATTCACACCTTCGTATTTCCCGTTTTTAACCAGCTGAAAAGCAATAGCATCAGCTGAAACGGGACATTGACGAGGGGATTGTCGTGACCTACCAGTCAAGTTGTTTATAGTATTCCATGCCAGCCGGCTGGAGTGTGAAAAGTCAATGTTGCGAACCGTCTCTGACCAGCGATTTCTCCGCTTCCCGTCGAGCCTTGTGAGTAGGGCTGTAGCAGCCCTATCCGAATCAGGGCCCTCAGGTGACTGCAGGAAATGCTGATAGAGGTCTTCACACTCCGCATCCCAGCTAGGTATGTGGTTTGATCGTCGACCACGAGGGATGCATTTCTTCGCCGCAGTGCTTATTACCTTGCAAAAGCACTGGTAAACCTGATCGATGTTCTGAGATTCAGGTGGCGGTATACTCTTGGCCAGTTTGTTGGTTAGGTTAGAATAGTGGTCCCAGTTGGCCTTGCGGAAGTTCCATCGCTTTACAGGCTTGCTCGGTTTTGGATGAGCAAGTTTGGGTGGACTTATAAGCGAGGGTCGGTGTTGTGACCTTGGGAACTTTCCTAAGATACGTCTGTCAGGTAAGCGACTGTCCAAATCGACACTGGCAAATGCAAGATCTGGGTTGGTGTCTGTTTTCCAGCAGCCAGAGTGGAAACTGGCGGCCTCCTTGGGGCTATATAGCAGGGTGAAGTTGTTGGCACTGGCCCAGCCAGCCAGGCATTCACCATCTGGATTGTTATTATCATAACCCCAGTCAACATGGTGGCAGTTGAAGTCGCCAGCATAGAGGCAGGGATGGGGGAATGCTGGAAGATCAGATGCTTGCATCCGTGTTGGAGGGGGTTTGTAGACGTTGACTATTTTATAGTTATCAACATCTACGCACACCCACTCGATCTCCGATGTTGGTGGAGACTGGTCGACTAGGATCCACTTCAGACGCTCATGGACAAACGTAGCAAGACCATGTTTCCTGCTCAAGGAAAACCCAGCTAGATGGTAGCTCGGAAGATCTAACCTTTCTACCGAGGTGCAATGGGTTTCTTGTAAGAGGATGACGAGTGCCTCACACTGTATCGCAAGATGATGCAACACGCTCATCTTGCTTGCAGTGAGGCCTTCTATGTTCAGTTGAAGAATGCTGGGCCTGTGGAACTTGTTGACGGTGCGCCGAAGATGCGCATCGCCCCGTCCTGAAAAGGACGTTTGCCACTGCCCAGCTTGAACATCGTTAGGTGTCCCGCCGTTAAGGCAGATTCGGTTTCTGTCAGCCAGATTAAATAGCGTAGACAGAGTAACGCTCCGGGCTACGGGAAAGCATCTGCCATCCGGAGCAACCAAATCTTCATTATACTCGCCGCATTACGCCGAAGCGTGTAACGAGTTGCGGGGCCCATCTCCGCGGCTTAGCGCCTGGGCAACACAGCTCCGAATAAACGTCGCAACGGTGGCGAGTCGTAGGCGACACTGTGCCGATTTGACCGGCCCGGGAATCGAACCCCAGACCTCCTGCACCGATAGCGTGCGCTTAGCAGCTGAGCTAACGGCCGAAAAGTACGTATGATAACAAGCTGACTATAAGTAACAACATTGTACATTTTGCGGCAACAGCGGCGTGGTGTAAGTGTTGGAATGCTGGAGTGGCATGTGATGGCCCAAGGTTTGATGCGGCTCTTGGTGTTAATTTTTTTCTCGACGAAGTTGGTTTATTTTCTGTGGGCTAACAGAAAACTTTTTTTTTTATTCGGGATGGGGAAGAGTGGGGGTAATAAAATAAACAAAAAATTTTCTTTTAGCCTACCAGTAAGCTCAAAAACTGTCACCAGTAAGCACAAAAACGCTGCAGTCAGCACAAAATCGCTGTAGCGGTTTTGTTCGAAACAGACTGTCGCATATCTAGCCGCTCGTAGCAGTAAATTGAAGAAGTCAAAAGCAAAATTTAACCGGAAAACTCGGAAATACAGGCAACTCCTAAGCGAGTTTAGATTCGTCCTACGCATTGCGCCTCCGTCACTTTCTCGTGACAGGAGGATAAAAATGAAGAAGAAATCACATCAAAGAAAATCAAATGTCCAGAAAAAGCATATTTGCGAAATTACGAGTCAAATCTGAAAAAATGAATTTTGAAATCTGCAAAAAAGACGTCTTAAAACTACTCTAAATTTTCTGTCGTCCTTGTTCTCATAATTAAGCTTAGGTTTTAACTAGGGTGACCAGACGTCCCGTTTTGATCGAAAAAGTCCCGTATTTTCACCCGATTTTGAGCGTCCCGACTTTTTCTCAGATGTCCCGTTTTTTATTATTTTCGCATTTAGCGTGAGAACATGATTATGTGAGAATTCAAAAATAGAATACTTTTTTAAAATAGCAAAAAAATCATATTTCCTGATGTCGTTGGATTTAGATCCTAAAACGTCTTCGTTGAAAAGATATTGCAGCTTTTTAACACGTCCGCTACTACCTATTGCGGACGTAAGCGTGTTGGAGAGACGAAGAGTAGCGAGAAAAAAACTCCTTGGTGGAACCAAGAAGTTAAAGAGGCTATTCGAGCAAAAAAAAGTGGCCTTTAAGGCCTGGCTTTTAAATAAGTCATCAGTTGAACTTCGTTCGCAGTATTCGGAAGCACGTAAGGTGGCAGCCATAAAAGTTGAACTGTCTAAGAAAAGGGCGTGGAAGGAATTCGGAGAAAGGTTAGACCAGGGGTGGCCAACCTATGGCGCATGCGCCATACGTGGCGCAATGGCTACTTAAAAGTGGCGCATTGCGCCTTTTTGATGACAAGCCTCTTCTTCTCACTAATGTTTTGTTTATTTATTTATTTTATTTGTCTTCCTCCGATATTTTGCGGTGGAAAACAGAACATCTGAGGGCGTGAAGACCTTTTTTATATTTTGCTCTCCACCGACATTGTCAGTGGAAAACAAGACGTCTGAGGGCATAGGTGCACATAGGGGAACCACGGTGCCATGCCCCCCCTCTTTGGCCCTGTAATAAGGTGCTAAAACCTAACTTTCAGTCTATAATTTCACTAACCAATAATGGTTGTAGCCTCCTTTCACTAATTTTAGCCAAGCTTCAGATTTTAGATATAAGCTTCGAAAATATTTTTGCATTATCCGTAGTGACTGCACTCACTGCACGCCCCTTTTCGATAAAAAAGTGTGCTAAAGTGAGTGTTTTTTTATATGAAAACCGTAAAAATCCGTTGGTGGCTGAGGGTTTCACCTCAAGACCCCCGGTTGTGGCCCCCCTTTGCCAAATCCTGGGTGCACCACTGTCTGAGGGCGTGAAGTGAAAACTTTTTTTTGCTCTTCATTGAAATTGCGCGCTCTTGTTTTAAAGAACTGAAAAGAAATGGATGCTTGATGTGGCGCATCTAAATTAAGGGTGAAAAATATTGGCGCATGGAATCAAAAGGTTGGCCACCCCTGGGTTAGACGATGATTTGAAAATAGCAAACAAAGTATTCCGGCAGACCATTCGCCGTTTGCGTGAAGAAAGATCTCAATTCTCAAGGTTGAATGGCGGTTTTTTTCTTCATCGAAGGTTGAATGGCGTCACTCTGAAAGATCCAGATGCTGTTTTGAATCGGTGGAGAGAATACTTTAGTGATCTTTTAAACCCAGTTGATGCTACATCGACACATATTCATAAGGAAGAGTTTGGGGAAGATATTCAGATCACCGAAGCAGATGTAAATGCAGTTATCAAATCATTGAAAAGTGGAAAAGCACCTGGTGAGGATGATCAGACCTAAAATGTTAAAAGCAATGAACAATGTATGGTGTTCGTTGGTTGACTCGTGTTTGTAAGGTGGCATGTACTGTAGGACTGGCCAAGCACCAAAGCAATGCCAAACCAGTGTGATGATATCTATCCACAAGAAAGGAGACAGTAGAAAATGCACCAATTATAGGGATATATCTCTCATCAGTGTCCCGGATAAGGTCTATGCCAAATGCCTTGAAAACAAATGCCATGAAATAGTCGAGCTTAAACTAACGGATGCTCAGTGTGGCTTTTGTCCTGGCCGAAGCACAATGGACCAGATCTTTGCTTTGCAGCAAATCTTTGAGAAGTCGTGGGAATATGCAAAAGAGGTTAATGTGTGTTTTGTTGATCTTGAAAAAGCACATATCGCATTCCTAGAGACAAGCTTTGGGCGGTGCTGTTACAGTATGGCATTGGTGGCCAGGTATTAACTGCTTTTAAGTCGCTGTACAAGCATTCCGAGGTCTGTGTTCGTGTTAACCGGGCAACGACGAAGCCTTTCAGAGTAAGTGTGGAACTACGGAAAGGCTGCTCTCTTTCACCTATATCGTACCTTATAAATATGGATAGAATAGTTAAGAAAAGTGAGTTTTGTGGCGGAGTAAAGATCGGTGATTGCACTGTGCAATGTCTGTTATTTGCAGATGATCTTGTGCTACTCGACCCTACCCAAAATGGTCTCCAGCAAGCTCTTGACAGGTTTTTAGATGCATGTTCAATGGCCGGAATGAAAATCAGTACAACAAAAACAGAAACCTTGTGCCTGTTCTGACAACCAAAGCAGTGCTCTTTCCAAATTGATGGAGTACTGTTAATACTGTTTCCAAATTGATGGAATATCAGAGAAATTCAAGTACCTCGGCGTCTCATTCACAAGTAACGGCAGATGAAATAGCGAAATGGATGTCGGCATTGGAAAAGCGAGTGCAGTAATGCGCCCGCTCCACCGATCTATGGTACTGAAACGGGAGCTTTGCACCAGGGCAAAGGTATCCATTTTCAGATCAGTCTATGTTCCTATTCTGACTTATGGCCATGAGTGTGGATCGTGAATGAGAAAGTGAGATCTCGAGTTCAAGCAACCGAAATGGGATTTTTGCGAAGAATTAGCGGTTTGACCTTGTTGGACAAGGTTAAAAACGCAGATGTTCGTGAATCTCTAAACATCAAATCGCTGCATTTCCGACTAGAAAGATCGCAACTGTGGAGCGGAGCGTGTAAAAGGAAGGGCTGGACTAGTTTTGGGTTCGATTCTCTCCGCGGCTTCGCTTTTGGCACACGCAAATGGGGGGGCACGGTGTCATGACCCCCCTCCCCGTCGTCCTAATAATAAGGTGCTAAAACCTAACTTTCAGTCCATAATGTCTCAAACTAATAATGGTTGCAGCCTCCTTTAACTTATTTTAGCCAAGTTTCTGCTTTTAGACATTAGCTGCAAAAATATTTTTGCATTGTCCATAATGACTCCACTCACTACGTGCTCTTGTTCGACAAAAAGTGCGCTAAAATATGTTTCTTATGTGAAAACCGTAAAAACTCGTTGGCGGCTGGGGGTTTCACCCTCACACCCCGGTCGTGGCCCCACCTTTGCCAAACCTTGGGTGCACCACTGCTTGTAATCATACACTCTTGTCTCAACTCTTTCCACATTGGACTGTTTCGTACGGTAAGACATGGTTGATCACGGTTCTTTCACTTCTAGGTTTGTTTGTTTTTAAAATGTCCCGTTTTTTCTTTTAAAATGTCCCGTTTTCGTCATAGTTTAATCTGGTCAGCCTAGTTTTAACTTGCATTTAAATACGCAAAACTCAACCAATCCAACCCTAAGCCTGCTGAGATAAAGTAATACGAAGTTAAACAGAGTTTAAATTAAACATCCCGCGGAATCGTATCGAACCAGAAGAAAAATAAGACTTATTTCAGAGGGCGCATGTAGCCTATTTCACTAGGGCTGCCCATTGCGCAACTCTGTTTAACATTAATTAAGCCACGTTGTATGCAGCAGGCTATTAAAAAATCTACCCAGGTCTTGAGACTTTCTCTTACAGTAAAAATCTTATCAACGGGCGGTGACGCAAAAAGAACCAACGAAACGGAACTACAGCATTGAAATACTTTTACTCTGAATTGTCTTTCAAAAACTAGATCATTTGAGAAAGGTCGTCTAACTCTAAAAGACCACTCCTTTTCGGCTTCAAAATATCTTTTCTGCGGAAAAGAATCTTTCTATTGCCGCGCTTAACGGGATGGCAGTATTGTATTTAGAAACAAATCTTTCAAACGATTGCTGCGGAAGGAGTAGCTGCGCAACCTTCTCCTTTTTTTATTATAAAAGATTTTGCAAAAGTACCGAGTACCGCCTAAAAACTGAGAAAAGTACCGGCACTGCTGTAGCGGTACTTTTTTCCAAAGTACCGACGGTACCGATACTAAAAAAGGCACCGGTGCTAAAAAAGTACCGCGGTACTGCCCACCTATGGTTAGATTAGGCCTGCCGCGTGTGGTCTGTGGTCTGGTACCACCCGCATCTAAATTTTTAATTCAGTTTATTTGCCAAATGATTGCATTATGCTGCTAACATCAGAAGAACTTGTTTTACTAAACTTGTTTTGTTTTTAGGTATGCTATGGCTGCTCTGCAAGATGCAAAATATGGGCTGTAATTATGTATTAATACCGATATGTTGGTAGAATTAAACTGCACAAAACAAGCAAATTATCAGAACCAAATTATGGCAAATTTTGAACAAATATCACAAGAATGCGGTAATTTTTCACTCCGGATCCTGCTCCTGCAGCAATTGGAAACTTATGACTCCGGATCCTGCTCCGGATGAAACATTGAAACTCCTGCCGCGTAGTCGACTCCGGTTTGTGTACATCTCTGCTTTCTAGGTAGAGATAAGCATGGATCGGACTCGGAGCCGGATTGTGCCGTTTTTTCGTTGGAGCCCGATTATTCGAACTGTAGCTTAGTGTTGAATTGGATTGGACCCGGACTGACACTATAGACTAGGCTACATTATATCTCCTATTGTAAAACACTTTCATTTTAGCTTAAATCTTTTCAAAAAAAAAATAATAATTACGTTTCCGTTTTTCGAACGGTTTTATAGGATAAGTTGATGCTACATAATACATTTTCATGAAAACTTTTCTTTCGAAGCGAGTTTTCCTTTAGTATTTCATGCATAGCTGATGATTTTTTTGCTATGGTAAGGTAGTGTAGTGCTGGTACCTGCTTTTAATATTAAGTAAGGACAAGTGTTCACTGCTGATTTTTTTGCATACCCGCATTGTGTGTATGTCTTAAAACTTCTTTGCTTTTTTATTTCTTCTGTTTATTTGATTGATTTTAGTGGAACTACAAGAATTTTAATATTAGCTTTGTTCTCTTTACAAAATATATTGCAGTTTGACTGAAGCATTAGGTTTATTGTTCTGTAGTTACAGTATGGGTTATTAATGTTTATGTTATATAGTAGGCTACTGGTCAGTAGCGGCTCTTGAACATAATGATTGGGGGTGCTGCAAACGCTGATTCTAATAAAATTGAGACTAAGATAAAGGAAGTGTATAGGATGGGTCATAAATTCCAGGTCGCTCCTATTGCTAAAGTGAATGGTATTATCTTACGGCTCAGAGACACGTGTACTACATCCTCATATTTTAAGTGATCAAGACAGACAGTAACGTAAAATCTTCCGTGACGAAGGCCATCGAATGGGAGTTTTGACCAACCCTGTACAGGTCTAAATGCGAGCTTACTCAAAAAAGCAAAAAATATGCAGTCAATTGACAATGTACAAGATAAACTTAGGTCTGTCATCAGTGACAATCGGGCTGGACATAACGATAGATAGCTGTACAAAATCTCCGCGTGTGAAAAACGTCAGCGTTTTCCCTGCCTAATAGCCACATTACAAGGTTAGTGTGAAACAACTCAGTTAATAAATGAGAATCAGGCACGTTTGCGTTGCGTGGTCAGTTTAAATGAAAACATTTAATAGTTGGGGAAAGTGGGGTTATTTCGGACATGGGGCTAGTTCGGACTAACCACTTCCGGTTATATTTTTGCAGCATAATGTGACCTACAGCAGTCACCGCAATCGTCTCTTTCAATCGCCATATTGGTTTGGTGGCAAAATGAAGTAGTTTTTTGTTGAACTTCATATTCATGATTTTTGACAAAAAAGTAAAATCAGATAAGACGAAATCGTATGGTTTTGTGCTAGCATGACAGCAGTTTAAGCTGAAGTCTAGTATTGATACTAGTCAGGCATATTTAAATAACACGCAGACAAGATGAATTAAAAAAAATGAAGTTGTATAGAATGAGTTTGCCATTTGCTAGTCGGGCTGAGCGTGGAGTTAATTCGAACATACATGACAAACCATTCGAAATAGCAAGTGAACACATTGTTTTCAAATTTGAAAATGAATTTAAATCAAATATGAAAAGATGTTGCTTTCAAATTGCCACTGCCACAAATTTGGCTATTGGGTCTTCTCGACGTCCATTTTTAAGCTTTTTAACGTGAATTTTGAACAGTAGAACATTTAATTTTACCAAACTATTGAGATCATGCATCGTCTCTTTCTTTCATTCGGTTAATTTCGTTTGAATTCTTTGCTGTAAACTCTTGAAACTGTGTACCGGTACGTGAATTTTACTGATAGGAGCTGTTTTATGTATCAGCGGAAATTGATGCAGAGTGCCTTTCCCCTTTCATCGCAATAAATTTGCCTTCTTTTTGATGTCCGAGACTACCCCACTGCTTGTCCGGACCTACCCCACTGTTGGGGCAAGTTCGGACGTACCAGACCACCTTGCATTTTTGTAAGTAATGGCTGAATGCTTGGGGCTATTGCACTCACGAACAATTTCATATTGAAGTCAAAGGGCTATCTACAATTTTGTACAAAGAGTTCGTAATTCCACGTTTTTAATCTTGCTCTAGAGTCACAAAAGTAAATTTTGTCCGAAACAACCCCACCTTCCCCTACAGTATGTTGCTGCATCTAGCTTGCGCATCCATTTCATTTCTTTTAGCCCAATCTTTTTGTCGCCACTGGTCTATCGTCTTCTTTAGCAGTTGACTATCCACGGCAAGAGGTTGCATTTTACAATTGCCTACACATAATATGACCAGTTAAAACAACAGCAACTCCAAAAAGCATAAAGAAGGAAGCATGCAACAAATAGTGCTGAAAATGAATAATAAAATCGATAAAAATTTAATGAAAGTTGCAAAAGTATGCAACTAACGCTGTTAAGGTATTCCAAATGATCAACATGCTAGAACCTAGATTAAGTATATATGCTTTTATAGCCTCTTTTCAAATTCCACATGCCGAATTCGGAGCAATCAACTTTTGGCTGCTGACCAACATTTCTATTACATTGAATTAAAGCCTACCGG